>CAUYLG010044061.1:0-13974 GCA_963573385.1 Cacajao melanocephalus | reverse complement strand
CTGACCTCAAGTGATCTGCCCACCTCAGCCTCCCAAAGTGCTGGGATTATAGGCGTGAGCCACGGCACCCGACCTCCAGGTACTATTATTAAGTGCTTTGTGTACCTGTCCTCATATAGTCCCGCAATACCTCTTTGGAGCAGGTACTCTAATTTCCCTCTTTTCATACAGAAAGAAACTGATGCACAAGGTCACTCAGCTAACACCTGATGGAAACAGGAAAGGAACTCAGGTCTGAGTGACACTAGAGCCCTTTTTCCTTCTTTTTTTTTTTTTTTTTTTTTTGAGATGGGCTCACTCTCTTGCCCAGGCTGGAGTTCAGTGATGGGATCACAGCTCACTGCAGCCTTGACCTTCCAGGTTCAAGCAATTCTCCCACCTCAGCCTCCTGAGTAACTGGGATGACAGATGCACCCCACCACACCTGGCTAAATTTTTGTATTTTTGTAGAGACAGGGTTTTGCCACGTTGGCCACGCTGGGCTCAAGCTAATCCTGCCACCTCAGCTTTAAGCCCAGGCTTAAGGTATTGGGCTCAAATAATCGTCCCATCTCAGCCTCCCAAAATGTCGGGATTACAGGTCTGAGCCACCATGCTGGGCTAAGCCCACATTTCCAACCACTACCTCATTAACGTTCCAAGACAGACACCTGGATATTGAGGGCAGGGCTTGCGAACCTGGTCATTGGATCAGAAAAGTCATCAGATAAAAAGTATCAAGATCAGCAAGGATGCCAGGACCTGTGGCCCACACACGCTCACTGAAGATGCCCCTGTGTCAAGGGGCAAAGCCAAGGGAAGGAAAGTAGGAGAGAGATCAGCCAGGCAGGCAGCAGGAAGCACCGTCATGCATTGCTTAATGACAAAGATAGGTTCTGGTAAATGCGTGTCATTAGGCAATTTCACTGTATGAACATCAGTGTATTTGCACAAACCTAGATGGCATCCACTACTCCACACCTAGGCTATATGGTGTAACCTATTGCTTCTAGCCTACAAACCTGCAAGGCTTGTTACTGTACTGAATACTGGAGGCAATTGCAAGACAATGATATTTTTGTATTTAAACATAGAAAGGGGGCCACTGTCACATATGCGGTTTGTGGTTGACTGAAACGTTGCTATGCAGTGCATGACTGCATCTGAAAAATGTATGCAGAGGCGGAATGAGCATTTGGGCAATGGTTATGAACAAGAAGGTGGATTGTGTGAGTTTCAGGCCTGTGGGCAGGAGTCATGATTGTGTGACACCAGGGGACGTCCAGGCAGGCACAGTGTTGGAAATAGATGCTTGGTGCCGCAAAGAAAAATTAGCACTGAGACAAAGGATTTTTCAGCAACACAATTTTTACTTGCTGGACTGCAGGAAGGGTACTCTCACTAGCCATCTTGCCACAAGAGTACAATGAACAAAGGAAAACAGACATATTTATTTGTTTTTTTTTTTTTTTTTTGAGACGGAGTTTTGCAGTTTTTGCCCAGACTGGAGTGCAATGGTGCAATCTTGGCTCACTGCAACCTCCACCTCCCAGGTTCAAGTGATTCTCCTGCCTCAGCCTCCTAAGTAGCTGGGACTACAGGCGTGTGCCACCATGCCTGGCTAATTTTTTTTTTTTTTTGTATTTTTTTAGTACAGATGGGGTTTCACTATGTTGGCCAGGCTGGTCTCAAACTCCTGACCTCATGATCTGCCCGCCTTGGCCTCCCAAAGTGTTGGGATTACAGGTGTGAGCCATCGCGCCTGGCCCGACATATTTATTTCTTACACATTTGGGGTCATCCTTACTGCTGCGTCTGATCGCCGTTGGCTGGAGCCAGACTTCACAATCTAAACTAAAATTCGATTGGCTAATAACACTTTTAAAGCAGTGGAGAGCTGGGACATGCCTGTGAGCACATCCAGCACAGATATCTTGGTTAAAGTACAAGGACACAGAATGTACTACGTGCCTGTAAGCACGGCATGTCTAACAGCTACACAGGATAGGGCTTAACAAAGAGCACACTTATGATTTACTCTTTAGCAAGAAAGGAAACTTTAAAAAAGAACTTTTCTACTTCCCACACACAAGAACGTATGTTGGCACACACAGGCCTGGCCAGATAGTAGAATCTTTTTTTTTTTTTTTTTTTTAAAAGAGACGGGGTTTCACCATGTTGGCCATGCTGGTCTTGAACTCCTGACCTGGTGATCCACCCACCCCAGCCTCCCAAAGTGCAGGGATTACAGGTGTGAGCTATTGAGCCCAGCCAGGTGGCAGAATCTTGACTCCAAGAGAGTTCTGACAAAAGAAATAAAATATCATAGCCTTGAAATAATTAGCATTTTAAATGTAAGCTTTCTCCATTCACACTTTTGACATCAAATGTGTGGGTTTTTTCCACACCAACAACCAATTCTCCAACTCTCTGGACACCAATAATTCCATCCTGACATTCACTATCAGGAGTTACTATCAGACCCCACAGGTTAAGGGCTCAGTCCTACAAGATGTCCCCCAGCTCAGACACCAACCACAAGTCGAGGCCTCACATACTTCTGACCAACCAACTATAAATTCTGGGTTCCTACCGCCCCCTCCTTTGGCTGGATAACTTGCTAGAATGGCTTGCAGAACTCAGGAAACCAGTTTAATTACTACTATTGGTTTATTATAAAAATGTAAAGAAGGCCAGGCATGACAGCTCACGTCTATAATCCCAGCAGTTTGGAAGGCCGAGGCAGATGGATCGCTTGAGTTCAAGAGTTCGAGACCAGCCTGGGCAACATGATGAAACCCTGTCTCTACTAAAAATACAAAAATTAGCTGGGCATGGTGATGCACACCTGTGGTCCCAGCTACTCAGGAGGCTGAGGTGGGAGGATCACTGGAGTCAGGGATATTGAGGCTACAGTGAGCCGTGATCCTGACACTGCACCCTGGCATGGGTGACAGTAAGACTCTATCTCAAAAAAAAAAAAAAAAAAGGCATAAAAGATGCAGATGAGGAGGTACCCAGGGTGAAGTCCAGAGGGTCGTAAGCATACATGCTTCTGTTCCTGTGGGATGGGGACCGCCTCCCTCCGGGCATGTGGATGCATTCACCAACCTCCACGCTCTCCCAGCCCTGTGGTTTAGGGGATTGGTCGCAGTGGGGCTGAAAGCTCCAAGCTTCTAATCATGGCCTGGTCTTTCTGGTAACCAGCCTCCATTCTGAGACTATCCAACAGCCCACAAAGAGTCACCTCATTAGAACAAAAGATGCTCCTATTACCCAAGAAATTCCAAGGGATTTAGGAGCTCTGAGTCAGGAACCCGGGCAGGGACCAAGTAGGTATTCCTCATTGTCTGACAATTCCAGTACTCTTTATTTTTTTGTGTAGATCCAGATTTCCATCTGAGAATATTTTCCTTCTGCCCAAAGGACTTCCTGTAAGAACGTGCTTCTGCATAGAACGATCATTAAAACTAGGAAATTAACCCTGATACATTACTGCCATCTAATCCCCAGGTCCCCATTCCAGCCAGTTGCCACCATAAGCTCCTTAATAGCTAAAGGATGCTTTGGCTGACGAATCAAGCATTGGATTTTGCTGTCATGTTCCATCTCCTTCAATCTGGAATTGTTCCTCAGCCTTTCCTCGTCTTTGACACTTTTGAAGATAATGGACCAGTGACGGTTTCATGTCACTCATTTTGAATTTACCTGACGTGACCCATGGTTGGACTGGGGATGCATTTTTGCCAGGATTATTACAGAGGGTGTCCTGTTCTCCTTGATGTGTCCTATCAGGCGGTGCATGTCTGCCACCTCCCCCGCGCCTGCTCATCACTTAGATTGCTTGGGTAAAGTGGTGTTTGCTGGGTTTCTCCAGTGTAATTAATGTTTTGTATTAATTAATATTTTGTGGATGGGCACTTTGAAATTATGTGAATATACTATTTATCACTTTGGAGTCATATCACTCATCATGAGATGTTTGGGTTGTTGTTGAGACAGAGTCTTGCTCTGTCACCCAGGCTGGAGTGCAGTGGCGCAACCTTGGCTCACTGCAACCTCCGCCTTCTGTACTCAAGCAATTCTTTGCCTCAGCCTCCTGAGTAGCTAGGATTACAGGCACCTCCACCACGGCCAGCTAATTTTTTTAATTTTTTTTATTTTTAGTAGATACAGGGTTTCGCCATCTTGGCCAGGCTGGTCTTGAACTCCTGACCTCATGATCCACCCGCCTTAAGCCTTCCAAAGTGCTGGAATTACAGGCATGAGCCACTCTGCCCAGTAGAGTGTTCCTTTACTTTCTGGCCCAACAATATATTCCAGGTTCATCTTGTCCTTGTCCTGATCCGGCTCTGGAGTCAGCTGTATTTCCAGGGAGCTCTGGTTCCTTTAAGAAGAGCTCTGTATTTAGAAACAGAGGCTGAGCTCCAGCTGTGACCATGGCGCTTAGGGTGTTCATGTTTCTAGACCCTTTCAACCATCAGAGGTTAGGAATGCGTTTATGCATATATTAACATCTATACCTATTTCCATCTCTACAGCTATCTGTATGTGCCTCAGCCTCCCCAGTAACTGGGATTATAGGCACCTACCACCACACCCGGCTAATTTTTGTATTTTTAGTAGAGATGGGGTTTTACCATGTTGGCCAGGCTGGTCTTGAACTCCAGACCTCAGGTGATCTGCCTGCCTCAGCCTCCCAAAGTGCAGGGATTACAGGCATGAGCCACTGCGCCCGGCCAGTTTATGGAATTTGATTAATCCCCTTGCATATAATAAATCTCCATGCAGACCCCCTTCTCACCCCATTTGGACTCTGACCCTGATATCCCCCACATGAATGTGCTCCTATGCAGAGCCCCACACACTCTCAGACTCCGACAGCTGAGCCACCCCCACCCCTCCCCCAGACATTTCCCCACCCTGCTCAGGCTCTAACACCCCACCCTGGTCAGCCCTCCCACCCAGAGGCCCTTCCTGTCCCCTCAGAGTCTGACACCCACTCAGGGCTCCATCACCACCCTCCTCCCTTATTCAGATAGCCTCGCTCCCAGACTGCCCCTCCACGAGAATATCCCATTTGCCCCACCTTGGTGAGGACACCTGCCCCAGCCCATGTCCCCACCTCCACCTGTAGGACACTCCTTGCCCCTCATGGGCTCCAGCACCACACGCTGGACGGACTCATCACCTTGTGGACACCCAACCTCCTGCTCTGGGACCCACCCCTAGGTGGACTGCCTCTTCACCCCAGAAGGGCTGGTCGCCCAGCTCCCTGGCCATGCGGCTTCTCACTCCACCTTATCTCTGTGCAGAGGCTCAGCCCCACCCAGTGGCCTTTGGGTTGAATTGTCCAGGGAGGCCAGAAGAAGAGGATATGCTGAGTTTCATTTCAGTAGCCACATTTTTCATTTCTAGAAGTTTCACTTTGGTTGTTTTGCAAATCTACACATTCTTTAAATTTTTCATGGTGAAATAGAGTACATATTATCTGAAAACCCATTATAAGTACGCATATAAGCTGAGCGCAGTGGTTCTTGCCTGTAATCCCAGTGCTTTTGGTGGCTGAGGCGGGAGGATCACTTGAGCCCAGGAGTTTGAGACCAGCTTGGACAACACAAGATCCCATCTCCACAAAATTTTTTAAAAAAATTAGCCAGGTGTGACGGTCCTCACTTTTAGTGTCCTAGCTGCTCGGGACGCTGAGGCAGGAGGATCACTTGAGCCCAGGAGTTTGAGGTTATAGTGAGTTATGACTGTACCACTGCACTCTAGCCAAGGCGACACAAGACCCTATCTCTAAAAAAAGAACAATATGTACAGTTTAACAAGTTATATCAAGTATACGCCAGTAAATCCACTGCCCAAGTGGTAGTGGATGGAATGTTGCCTGCAGCCCAGAAGTCTTCTGCCTGCCTCTTCCTGATCATAACCCCACCTCCCAAGCTCCACTCCTCCGTGGGAATCACTTCTTTTCTTTTCTTTATAGTTTTACCATGTAAGTCTGCATTCCTAAACCCCATCCTTAGTTTTGCCTGTTTTTGGATTGAATATAAATGGACTGACATCACATTTATTCTTGTTTGGCTTTTATTTTGCTCAACATCATGTTGGTGAGATTTACCCATATTGCTAAATGGAGTTGTAATTCATTGCTTTCCATTGCTAAGTCGTATTCCATTGTTTTAAAATACTGTGATTTATCCATCCTATTGCTAACAGACATTTTGGGTTGCTGTCAGTTTGCGGCTATTACAAATAATGTGAAAAGTCTGCTATGCTCACATCTCCTGGTACCCACATGCACGCCATTCTGATGAAAATACATAGAAATAGAATGACTGGGTCCTAAGGTATGCTTATCTCCCAGCTAAGTAGATAACAGCATTCTATTTTCCAAAGTGGTTCTACCACCTTCACACGCCCATAAGCAGTGTGGAAGTTTCCATTCCCTATGTTTTCACCAACACTGGCACTGTCAGTTGTTTTATTTATTTATTTAGAGTCTCAGTCTGTTGCTCAGGCTGGGGTGTAGTGGCATGATCTTAGCTCATTGCAACCTCCACCTCCTGGGTTCAAGCAATTCTCCTGCCTCAGCCTCCAGAGTAGCTGGGATTACAGGTGCACACACCACCATGCTCAGCTAATTGTTGTATTTTTAGTAGAGATGGGGTCTCACCATGTTGTCAGGCTGGTCTTTTAACTCCTGACATCAGGCGATCTGCCTGCCTCGGCTTCCCAAAGTGCTGGGATTATAGGCGCAAGCCACTGCGCTCAGCTAGCCTTTTCTTATAGGTCATTTGGACTTCTTCTTTGATTAAATGCCTGTTTCTGGATCCAACTACTTTTCTTCTGGGGTGTTTTTTTCTTATTTTTAAATAGTTGTCTCCCACTCTGGATCTTGATTTTTTTTTTTTTTACTTCTATTAGTGACTTTTGATGAAGTCTTAATTTTAAGAACTTGCCTATCTTTTCCTTTATGATGTGTGTGTGTGTGTGTGTGCGCGCGCGTGCATGCGTTTGGGTGTGTATTTGTCCAGATTAAGAAATATTTTCTCAACTTGAGGTCATAAAAGTGAGACATTTTGTCCAAAAAAAAAAAAAAAGAATCCAGCAATTATCCTACCTTTCCCATACCTCTGGGTAAGAAAATACTCAGTGAGAAGTTTTTCTATAGAAGTACTCTATCAAATAAAAAAGGCAGAATCAGAATATCACCATTTTGCAATCTTTAATGAACTCACCATTTGAGGTATTAATCAATGGTTTCTGGCAACCCCCAAAGAGAAACAACCAGACACTACTACCACTACCATGGCCAGATAATTTTTGTATTTTTAGTAGAAACGGAGTTTCGCCATGTTGGCCAGGCTGGTCTTGAACTCCTGACCTCAAGTGATCCACCCGCCTCAGCCTCCCAAAGTGCTGGGATTATAGGCGTGAGCCACCATGTTTGGCCAAGACACCAACATGTCTTAATCTTCCTAATGAAAGTACACAACAACCTATGAAATAAGCTTGTCCAAAAAATTGAACTTGAAGCTGATCAAGCCACTGCATTCAACTACCATTCTACAAGAAATATAGAGAGAGGAACAGGTTAAACTCTACTACAAAGATGCAATAAACAAAATCCAGACAGTGGAAAACCAAGTTTCGTAAAAGAGACTGATTTTATAGAATAAGAAAGACTAAAAGACCTAACTAATCTCAATGTATGGACCTTATTTGGATCCTGATGAAAACAAACAGTACAAAACTTTATGAATTTAGGAGACAACTGGAAATTAAGTGAATATTTGATAGTAAAGCGTTTTTTGTTTTTATTATGAAAATTCTCAAAATGGCACATACTATGAACCCTGGGGGTCTATGTGCCAATCACCCAGCTTCAACAACTCAGCACTATTCTTACTTCATCTCCTACCACTTAAAAAAGTTTTTTTAAACATGAGAATTATAAAGCAAGTCTCAGATACAATTTCACCCCAAAATACTTATGTATCTCCATCAGACAAGGATTTTTTAAAAAAGAAGAATATAAACATACTATTATCACACCCAAGAAAATTGTCAATAATTCCTTGATATCATCTAGTGTTTTTTTGAATGTGATAATAGTGTTGTGGTTATTAACAAAAGATCCTTAAATATTTGCGGATGAAATGGTATCTGCTATCTGCCTTGAAATCATATGGAAGGAGGCCAGGCAAGGTGGTTCACGCCTATAATCGCAATATTTTGGGAGGCTGAGACAGGAGGATCACTTGAGCCCAGGAGTTTGAGACCAGCCTGGGCCACATAGTGAGACCTTGTCTCTTAATTAATAAATTTAAATAAATAACTGAAATAATATGGAAGGGTGGTATTAGATGAGGTGGGACTGGCCAAAGGTTGGTTGTTGTTGGTGCTAGGTGATCAGTACATAGGATTAATACTATTAATTATATGTCTGTTTTTAAAATTCTCCATAATAAAAAAACAAGCACAAAATAATCAAAACAAGGCTAGGTGCAGTGGCTCACAACTGTTATCCCAGCACTTTGGGAGGTCAAGGCAGGACTGCTTGAGGCTCAGAAAAAAAATTAAAATTAAAAAAGAGAGAAAAACCTACCAAGTCAAGTCAATTAAGACACACTAGCCAAACTTTTGAAATATTTTACAGGTAGGCTGGGCGTGGTGGCTCACGCCTGTAATCCAAGCACTCTGGAGGCGAAGGCGGGCGGATCACCTGAGGTCGGGAGTTCAAGGCCAGCCTGACCAACATGGTGAAACTCCGTCTTAAAAAAAAAAAGAAAGAAATATTTTACAGGCATTATCAGTTGGAATTTTTGTCAAGTTGTTAATAATGGGATATTTTATACAATCATATCAACACATAAAAGTTAAAAGATTTCTTATAAACATAGATATAAGACAGGAAGTAAACAATAGATGTCATCTATTGCAGTTTACTTCCTGTCTTATATCTAACATACATTTTAGTTTGCTTTTCAAAAATCCATAAATTTTCTAGTTTTAAAAGTGTTAGGTTAATTTTTGATATCCAACAGTATAGATGTAGCAGATTCCATAAAGACCTTTTCCTTCCCGATAACGAAGCCCATTTCTGAGAGAGTAAGACACTATTGCAGCCTCAAGGGATAAATTGTGTTTGATCTAAATCAGATCATTTTCATTCCCTTGGATAATGATTTGTCTAGAATTTATCATGTGATTTAGTTCTGACCAGTGAGATGTAAAGACATCTTCCAAGTAGGATGTCTGGAAAAGCTTTTACTTTTCTAATTTAAAAGGCAAGAGTCTTGGCTGACTAGCTCTTATCTCTTTAACTCTTCTCCTAACTAGAATGATAAGAAGGCTGGAAATACAGCAGCCATCTACCATCCTGACACAACGATTGTAAACGCCAGCATACTAAAGATGGCAGAACAGAAATACTATAACTATAGAAACAGTAATACTAGCTTTGGACAGTCTACCCTCCAGATTTCTTGTATATGAGAAAAACGAACCCCAATTTGCTTAATCCAACAGATTTTTGTTTCTTGTAACTGAACATATTCCTGATACAATGTAAGATATCAAAAAAATACAAACACTTAATGAAAGCAAGCACCACAAATGTCCACTTCATAAGTGCAAAGGGGCTAGAAAAAATCTAAGTGAACCTAAGACAACTAAATTAGGAGAGAAGAATATTTATTTATTTATTTATTTATTTTTTTTTTAATCCCCCTGTGGTATTTCAGGAGGAGAGAAGAATATTTATTATACAAATATAAAAACCTATACATTCTTAGCCGATGATATATACTTGATCAAAAAGTCTTTTAATTTGGATATATGCATCATTTCCTTCATTGTGGTGTCTCTACTTCTCAGCTGTATTAATCCATTCTCCAAAGTAGTTTCAGTAATCAAAACTGTGAAGAGGATACTCATTTCATCATACCTCAGGAAAAAGAAAGTATTTAAACAGACACATGAGCACAAACGTAAATGATAAATTCCCACACATTGCCAGCTATAATTCAGTGTCCGTGCCCTCTCACGAGTCACAAACTCAGTCAGGGCGCTTCAGGCCTGGACCAAAAAACCCCAACATTTTTAAAGTTTCTGAATTATATTCAAAGTAAAATTTTCAGACAGTTTCTAGCTTATTGCTAGAGCTGAAAAGGCATAAAAGAAAATAAAATCTGAGAAATAAACACCCGTACCTCAACACATCTTTTGGGGTGATATCACAGATGAACCTCACAATAACCTCAGCCTTTTGGTTCTTGGATGCAGTCTAAGAACAATTATTTTAGACCAACATCTCTTACAATAAGCAGCATTATAAAAAAGATGCAGTTTGGTATAATGAATTATACCAAAATTGTGCTTCACTTATAACTGAGTATGCTACCTTATAGCATCTAGTTCAGCAATAACCAAATACCAAACAGACAGATGCATGGCTGACCTTCTGTATACTTGCCAAGTCACACTATCTCATTACTGTTTATTTCCTTTGTAGGACTCCATCAGAAACTTTTGATTTCTTTGTTTACTCATTTATTGTCTATTTTGTCCTACTAGAATATAAGCTTAAGAAGAGTAGTAAATTTTTCTATCTTGTTCACTACTATATCAAAATGCATAAAACATAGTAGGTATTCAATATTTTCATAAAAACATCCTGGTACAAGAAAACCTTTACCATATAAAAAACAACTGAAACGATAATCTCCACATGGCTCAAAGGGTAAGATTTTAGAACCTGAGAGGACAAGAAAGTTCAAGTGCTGCCCTTTCATTTTACACATAATAAAACCATTAGATGCTCTAATTATAGAAAACTACTTTTCTTTGGACATCATCTGGAAGGTGTATTTTTTTTTTTTTTTTTGAGATGAGGTCTCGCTTTGTTGCCCAGGCTGGAATACAGTGGCTTGATCCCAGCTCACTACAACCTCCACCTCATGGGTTCAAGCAATTCTCCTGCCTCAGCCTCCCAAGTAGCTAGGACTACAGGCACAAGCCACCACGCCTGGCTAACTTTTTATATTTTTAGTAGAGACGGGTTTTCACCATGTTGGCCAGGCTGACTCAGGTAATCTGCCCACCTTGGCCTCCCAAAGTGCTGGGATTATAGGCATGAACCAGTGTGCTCGGCCTGGAAGGTGTATTTTAACAAGTTTTCAGATAACTGAAGATCAAAACACAAAGCTTCACAACTTTTCACTCAAAAGATATGTATTCAACACAAAAAGTTTAAAAAAATAACAAGAATGGATTACTTCATTTAAAAACAACAGTTAATGAAATAGCATGGGGTAAGACTAGACACAGAGAGCTCAATTAGGAGATTATTTTAAAAATCCAGGCAAGAGATACTGGTGACTCTAACTTGGGTAGTGGCAGCTAAGACAGAGATGGATTTGAGATACATTTAGGAGGCAAGCTGACAGCATTTGGTGATTGACTGGATGTGGAGAATAAGGAAGAGGGAGGAGTTACGGATGATAGCCAGTTTCTGTCCTGAGCAGTTGGGTGAAAAGAGGTGCCAATCCCTAAGAAGACTAGAATAGACTATCCCTCCAGAATAGAATTCCCTTCCACTCAGTCTCAGAATGGACCACAATGCCAGCAAGGAAAGGCATTCCACTCATGTTCTTTCAGTCTTGGTTCAACACATGCTGTCCACATACATACTATCATCCATAAGTGGATAAGCTGAGGTATACATACTTCATGACATTAAGTACTGGAAGTGCACATAGCATGTGCTCAAACATACTTGCTGAATACTGTTCCCTGCTATAGCAATTAACTAAGTACACATAGTTCTATAAAAGGGAAAGTGAGGAATAATTTTAAATTATATTTCATATATATATTTAGAAGAGATTTGTTTCTGTTATCATAAAGAAACATAATCAAAAACTCTGGGTACATTTTTTAAATGAAAATACAATTCTTACTTTGAATAAAGTTGTTCCAATGAGAAGTGCATAGTTTCCAAATAACCAGGCCACACAGAAATCCCATTTTCTAGTAATTCATTAAACAGCCCTTGACAAACCTAGAAAGAAATAGAAAAACTTCAATATGAAAGAAATAATAATAGCTAGAGTGATTATCCTATTTTTGTGAAGCTACAAATCACCCTCTTCAATCTCTAAAATGGGTATGTTTAATTATGTGATATTAATAACTTCCATATCATATACTTTATAAATCATATACTTCTGAAAATGAAAAAATTAAGCACTGCAAAGCTGAGTACTAACTGCTAATCTGAGAAATTTGTATACCAAATAAGAATTTTTATTACCCTTGGTATCATTCAAAACACAAACAAATTGTAACAGATTCTATCAGAAAAAAAGCAGAAGATCCAAAGGGCTGTATGAACTCAGAGCCCTCATCTGAGAGGTGAGACCTGAGCCCCAAGTATACCATACCACCAAGTCAGGACGAGGCAGAAGAGCCAGAAAAGAAAAAAGATGAGGAAAAGGAGAGCAGGACTCCAGAAGTCAACCATGGAAAATGCTTCAAGAAGAGACTGATTAACCAATTTAACTGGAATGCTGGAGACAAAGGCTTAACTGAAAACCTTACTGTTTTCTTAACAAGCAATGGCTGGGCACGGTGGCTCAAGCCTGTAATCCCAGCACTCTGGGAGGCCGAGGCGGGCGGATCACAAGGTCAAGAGATCGAGACCATCCTGGCCAACATGGTGAAACCCCGTCTCTATTAAAAATACAAAAAAATTAGCTGGGCGTGGTGGTGTGCGCCTGTAGTCCCAGCTGCCCGGGAGGCTGAGGCAGGAGAATTGCTTGAACCCAGGGGGCAAAACAAAGCGAAATGTAAAACCCCTTTAACAGTCAGGCACTGACACTCCAGAGCAGGGTTCCGCACCCTGGCACTGCTGACACAGGGTGTTTAGCAGCATTCCTGGCCTCCATGAGAGATCTGCAGCACCCTCCCACTCCATGATAACCACAAATCTCTCCAGACATTACTAAATGGTAAGCTACAGCACCCTAGGAGCTTCCTAGCTATAAGGGTATCAGGGAGACTGCCATACCCTAGGACGAAATGTGGGACAGACATAAGCCATTATCTTCTTCTTCGAGTTCACTATCTCCTATCTTCCCAGACCTCTCCAAAGGAGCCAGGGTCAGAAAGCTGGGGGACTCTCAAAGTCTTTAAATGTTTTTAGTGTCTGCATTCAGGTCTGGGCTGGGTCAGAATTACCCAGACAGAAATGATGACTGCTAAAGGAGTCTCTGGAATGAAATGAAAGCCATTCCCCTTGGCCTTTCTTAAGAGTAATAATTAGAACAAATTAGAAAAATCAAAATAAAATTATAGATCTAGAATATTTGAATATAGTCAGTTACCAAAAGTGTTTAAGTTCAAAGGGGAAAGGCTGGGCACAGTGGCTCACGCCTGTAATCCCAGCACATTGGGAAGTTGAGGTGGGCGGATCACTTGAGGTCAGGAGTTTGAGACCAGCCTGGCCAACATGGTGAAGCCCTGTCGCTACTAAAAATAAAAAAAAAAATTAGCCAGGTGTGGTGGTGGTGGTGTGTGCCTGTAATCCCATCTACTCGTGAGGCTGACGCAGGAGAACTGCTTCAACCCAGGAGGTGGAGGTTGCAGTGACCCAAGATCGTGCCACTGCACTCCAGCCTGGGTGACAGAGCAAGACTCTGTCTTAAAAAAGAAAAAAGATCAAACGGGAAAGAATTCACTAACATCTGTACAAATATTTTAATTACTATGTACGCTCAGCTCACTAATAAAATGAAACTGAATGGGCATGAACAGCAAACCCACTGAATTGTATTCAGCTGGGACTGGGAACCATGAGTTTGCAGGAAACCACTCTGCTTAGTTATGTGATTTATTATACAGTGTTCATTTAGCCTGCTATAGCTATAGAGAAGTCTGATTATAATTGTTCTCAGGGATGGGGTTTATAAATGGTATGTAGCAAAT
>CAUYLG010044060.1:0-21507 GCA_963573385.1 Cacajao melanocephalus | reverse complement strand
TAATGCCCACATCCCCTCTAGACTATCAGCTCAATGAGAGCAAAGATAGTGGGGAATAGCCAGGTACATGCATGAGCCTAGAGTGTTTTTGGCAGTGGGAAAAGCAAGGGCATTAAAAAATCTGTAGACAACAGATGCTGGAGAGGATGTGGAGAAATTGGAATGCTTCTACACTGTTGGTAGGAGTGTAATTAGTGCAACCATTGTGGAAGACAGTGTCGCAATTCCTCAAGGATCTAGAAATAAAAATATCATTTGACCCAGCAATCCCATTACTGGGTATATACCCAAGGATTATAAATCGTTCTGCTATAAAGACACATGCACACATATGTTTATTGCAGCACTGTTTACAATAACAAGGACTTGGAACCAACCCAAATGCCCATCAATGATAGCCTGGATAAAGAAAATGTGGCAAATATATACCATATAATACTATGCAGCCATAAAAAAGAATGAGTTCATGTCCTTTGCAGGGACTTGGATGAATCTGGAAACCCATCATTCTCAGCAAACTGACACAAGAACAGAAAAGCAAACACTGCGTGTTCTCACTCATAAGTAGGTGTTGAATAATGAGAACGCATGGACCCAGGGAGGGGAACATCACACACTGGGGTCTGTTGGGGGGTGGAGGGGCTAGAGGAGGGATAGCAGGGGGTTTGAGAGGTTCAGGAGGGATAACATTAGGAGAGATACCTAATGTAGGTGACAGGGGAATGGAGGCAGCAAACCACCATGGCATTTGTATACCTATGTAACAATCCTGCAAGATCTGCACATGTACCCCAGAACTTAAAGTATGATAAAAGAATAAAGTAATTTGTGTACTGCTGCTTAGGTTACAATGATATGAGATGAACTGTCTTCTCTCTTCAGAAAAAGGGAATTTACAGAAAGATGCACATATTGAGGCATAGAAATGAAAAACAGTTCAGGCTTCCAGGCCACATACACATACTGAGGCATAGAAATGAAAAACAGTTCAGGCTTCCAGGCCGCTCTCAAAACCAGTGACACTTACTTTATGCTTTATTTAGGTTTTCCCTCTGTTATCTACTTCTCTTTTTAGTCTACACCATTCTCTACTCACTCCTGACTCATCAGGCTCCATTTTTGAGTCTATATCCTAAAAGGAGGTAGTCTGTTGACTTGGCCCCTGTTGGGCAGAGCGCTCCCACTGGGCTGTCGTGGTGGTTACCAGCCAACCCATGTGGCAAATGGCTACACATATCCCCCTGTGCCTGACCAGGTCAGACAGCAGATGTTTTCTTGAGCAGAATGTTGTCATCAGAATTTAAGCTAGAAGAAGATGTGGTACAGTGAAGCCACTTTAGTCCGCATATATGGTGTATGTATGTATGTGTGTGTATATATATATATTTTTTGTTTTAAACTAATATCCTCTTTTATTTTTTATTTTTATTTTTTTAGAGACAGAGTCTTGCTCTGTCACCCAGGCTGGAGTGCGGTGGCACAATCTCGGCTCACTGCAACCTCTGCCTCCTGCCATTCTCCTGCCTCAGTCTCCTGAGTAGCTGCGATTACAAGTGCACATCACCATGCCCTGCTAATTTTTATATATATATATTTTTAAAGTAGCGACAGGGTTTCACCGTGTTGGTCACGAACTCCTGACCTCAGGTGATCCGCCCATCTTGGCCTCCCAAAGTGCTGGGATTACAGGCGTGAGCCACTGCGCCCAGCCATATCCTCTTTTATTAATGGTATCTCTGTGCTGAATATTCCATGTAACTAAGTTGACCACGTTGAGTATATATTTATCATACTTTCTGACTGATAGGAAAAAAAGTCTAAAAGACTTTTTTTGGAAATATGAAACTTTGTTATTAAGAATACGTAGTATATAATTAGATTTGAATTTTATGCATTTTTTTTTTTTAAAGAGGAGGTCTCGCTCTGTTAAGGTTGGAGTGCAGTGGCACAGCCATAGCTCACTGCAGTCTTGAACTCCTGGGCTCAACTTTTTTTTTTTTTTTTTTAAATTAAAGTTAGTAAAGTAAAAGCCTGTCCCAGGCTGTCACTGTGTTGCCCAGGCTGGTTACAAACTCCTGGCCTGAGGTGATCTTCTCACCTCGGCCTCCCAAAATGCTAGGATTACAGGCATGAGCCATTGCACCTGGACTGCATGCTGGTCTTTCAAGGGATATGTTAACATTTAAAAATTCAATGGCTTTGTCACATAAATGTTTAGAGAGTATTCACAACACATACTTTAAAAAATCTTATTTACGTTAAATATGTCCCCTCTATTGGAAATGCATTTCTTTCTGTTTTCTACATTATCACCCTTCTAGGTTCAGGTTGAATTAATATTTCATCATATGTGAAACCTTTCTATGAGCTGACACCCCTGTTCTCTTGTGTGCTTTTGAGTAAATTTGTTTGACAAAACTGGAACTCTTATTAAGGATTTTCACATATTTGTGAAATGGGTTCTTTGGATTCCTAGATATTTTATATATTATTTGATTTTTTAAAAAATACTTTTATTAATGATTTTAAACTGTATTTAAATATAAAGGACATATTTTGATGTGTGTGTGTATGCGTGTGTGTGTGTGTGTGTGTGTGTGTATTGCCCCCCCCACAGAAGATAATATATTTCCTCTGTGGAAATGATATCCTGTTGATACACAAGGAAAGTTATCTCATGATTGGCATTGTTTTTTCTCATAAGTTTTTCTTTGTAAAATTCCTGTAACATGCTCTGCACATCAAGTGTGCCTTGACACCATTTTTCTACTACTCCAATGCTGTGTCACTTCAGGCTTCCATTCTTGTTTGCTTGTGTTATAGAAGTAAACCTTTAATTTATCTCTCTGATTTCAATATTTATTCTTATTTCAATATGTTCTCCAGATACTACCATTGTTACCTTTTGGAAAATAGATTGGATCATATCAGTCTTATAAAAGATCTAATGTATTTCTGTTTTCGAAAGTAGTACATTAAACATAAGGGTCAAAGCTCTTCACATTCTAGTCTGTCTTTCTAGCTTTATCTCCTACTACTGTTCTTTTCCCTCCTTCCCGGTGTCTGCCAAATCCTTCATTATGGCTATACCCAAGTATGTGAAAATATGATGTACACTTGTATGTTTCCATTACTTTATATAGCTGCCCCCCCCATCCCGTCTCAGTTGCTTTTCTTTCTCCTTCCTTTTCTACAAACCTTCTAGGTTCAGGTTGAATTAATATTTCATCTTATGTGAAGCCTTTCTGTAAGCTCACACCTTGTTCTTGTCCCTATCAAAATTAGTTCTATTTAGCAAACTTATTTTGTGCAATTAGTTCATTTCAGCCATGAAGTAATCATTATATTGCATCGAAGTTCATTATAAACATATCTGTCTCTCCTCATATAAATTATTAACTGCATGAGGACAGGGGTTACATATTTTTCACATCATTCAGTTCCTAGACAAGAATCTGAGTTCAGCAGGTTTAAATGATAACATTTGTTATGTTTGCATTTAGAAGGACATTTATTGAGTGTTTGGTCACATGGGGTAAGTGTCTGTAGAGCATCTGCTTTGAACTTAATTTTGAGTAAGGTAGGGAAGTACAAAAATGTATATTACCTGGTTCCTAACCTTAGGAAGCTTTTTATGTGGTTGTGAAGGCAGCATTAACACACCTGAAATAATTTATATGAAACTATGTGAAAGTAATCCTGATTTGAGTAGTACTTAGCTAAGCAAATGCTTAGTTCAAAGGCAGATGAGAACAATGGAGAGGAACCTTTCATTGAGAACCCAAATTGAGTAGATAAGTTTTAGATAGTTGAGGGATAGCACATTTGGGAAAGTGTCTTAAATGCTAGGCTAAAGAGTTTATATTTTATCCTGCAAGTAACAGTAAGCAAAATGAAGGAGAAGATTTAGGAAACAATCTGGCAGGGAGGTGAAAGAGAGATTGAAGAGGGAAATAATTAGTAGCGGGAAAATCAGTCAGGAAATGATTTCACTAATCGAGGACTGAGATTATGAGGGCCAGAACTAGGTAGGAATGGAAATGAGCAGATGAAATGAAAAACAGATCAAAAGAAAAATTTCGTGACTAGTTGAATATTGGTAGTGGAAGAGGGGAAGGATACCAAAGGTGATTCTAAAGTTAAGAATTTGAAAAAAAAAAAAAAAAAAAAGAATTTGAAAACTGGGAATATTGTTTTTCTCCTTTCCAACACATGGAACCAGTTTTAAGGGAAAAGATAAAGTATTCTTTGGAATAAAAGGACATTAGAACATACAGGTAGAATTTTCAACTAACCTTAGTAAATAGGGGACTAGAGAATAAATGAGAAGGGAAGTCTAAATATTTTGGAGTTGGAATCATCCTCAGAAGGTATCATTGGAACTGGGATCATTGGAACTGGGATTAGTGCTGCATTTCTTTAAACATTAAGGGAAATTATATCTATCTAATATCTTTAATTTTTTGATCTAAATTCACAGTGCCTCTACTTTGTGTGATCTTTGCAAACACAGTTTGTGACTTCTAACCATGTGTTGTATGCCACTTAGTAAAGTTCATTTGCACATTTTGCCTTAATAAATGTCACTGGTGCCAGAAGAATTGTTCACCAAAATATTCTTATATTAGGAAAGCAATGGATTTCAGAAATATGTTTTAGAACTGTTAAATGTATTCTTCTACTGAATTATTTTCAAACTGAAATGACTCTCTTTTATGTGTGGTAGTTGGAGGAAATGTGGACTGGAAACAGATAGCAAGTATTCAGGAATCCATTGGAGAAACCAGTTCTCAGAGTGTTGTTGTTGCTGTAGATAGGTAAGGTATTCATTTTATTCCCTATTGAGATGATTACTATTTCAGTTCTGTAGCATTTAGGTATTTGCTTATTGGTAAAAAGAAAAAAAATTGCCAAAATCATTTTCCTAAAGTAATATAAGATTATATTGTGATATGTTGTGATTTAAATTATGAAGTACCACCTATAATTTTGCTTTTTGGATCATAGAATATAAGATGATAAACAGTATGAAAATTTAAGTTACAATAGGTATTAGTGGGCATTAAGGAAATGGTAACCTTGATAAATAACACAGATGTTTTATTTTCTTGTAGAAAACTTATTTCCCTTATTATCCCTACTTAAAAATGTTTTGTAGTTTATTTTTCTGGATCCACAGTAAAGACTGCATTATGGATGAAATGAAAGGTTTTGTTGGCAATTCTCATTATAAACTTCTTTGGAAAGGACTTCTGAATTTATATATTATATACATTACCAGGTATTCCCCATTTTTAGTTTGTTTTCTAACAGAGAACCCATAGTATGCTTTATTTACTACAGAATATTTCCAATTTTAAAATGCCTAGCATGTAGAACAGTTATCTCCTGTGGTTCTTTTGAATATTAGCTTTTTCTAGATAAATGCCCCCAAAATTGAAACAGCATTTTACAACATTGTTTTTTTTTCCTTTTTTTCCCCCCGACTTGTGATGGAAACTTTCAAAAACGTAATTTGTACAAATCTTTCCTTGAGGGCCTGGAAACTCATGCTGATCCATTATTTTACTTAGCTTCAGATAAAACTTTTTGCTCTTAAGTACAGGTAGAACTAGAATATTCAATGGCTACTGACCCTGGAAGTACTCAATGGAACTTTTTCCTTGAATTCTTAATGTCTACTTGCTGTCTTTTTTTTTTTTTTTTAAGAGGAGGGGAGATATTTGCCTACTTTTTTGTGAAGATTGAAGAAAGATTATCTCATACTTACTGTATAACAAACATGAAGGCTTGCCACAGATGAGGCACTTGCAAAATGCTTTACATTTAATCTTTTCTGTAGCCTCATGAGATGGGTACTCTTGTCCGTAGTTTACAAATGAGGAAACTGAGACAGAAAGAGATTAAATAACTTGCTTGTAATAAGCATGCATGCTGAACCTCTTCACCTTTCGGCCTACATGTACTACTGCAGAGCCATGTAATAGCTCTTTTGCTGCCTGGCTAGCTTTCTTCTAAATGATTTTCTTGCCTTCCAGAAAAATCATCTTCATTGTCATTTTGAGAATCTCTTCAGGCATTGTAAGAATCTATTCAGGCATGATTCAACATGTTATCTACTGTTTCTACTTTTATAATATTTTATATGACCACATCCAGTTCTAATTTATCTTCCTATCCACTGTTTGTTATAGAGGAACATGTTACTCATTTGAACAAATTACATGCCTCTTTGTTTTAATAATTTATGCTATTTCAGAAGAGACTTAGCTTAAATTTTGTTAGTACTTTGTCATCACAAACTCTTCATTGCCAGATACTTCTACAAACATAGTGTTGAATTTTATACAAAACATCAGTATTGCAAGTTTTAGCTTATAGTGAAAACACCAAAAGTTATATATTTGCTCACTTATAATGTTGTATTATTCTTAGGTGGCATATTTCACTTTCCCATTAAGGTTTTTCTGAATATCTGAGTTTATTTTTATATCGTTATGTTCAAATTTTGGTCCATAACCCAACTCTGAGATAATCCTGGTAGTAAAGACAATAGTGAAAATAGTGTCAGGCATCATCCTGCAGAGTTCTGTACTTACCCAGCAGTCATTTAGGCCTATTGTTCTGTCCTGTCCTTAGGCCTATTGTTCTGCATAATCTGTTATTATAAGTATAGGAACTAAATAAGAACAAAAATTATTTTTGTATGTTTAATTCTTTAGAGTTTCTGGTTTATTAACCAACAGAGAAAAAAATAAGATTTTATTATAGACTTTAAGGTGATAAAATTTTCTAATTATCTGCTTTTGTTTTAGGAATCTTGTATTATTAGAATGTAGGAGAAGAATATTGGGCACTTCAGTCTGGGGATAACTGATCCTCTGGCATTTGCTAGGATAGAATTTTCTGTGCATTGTTAAACTAGACCAACTTCATAATGAATATTTCTAAACTATGCAGGGGTTAGACTTTGTCCATGAATGGTTTATTTCTAATAGCTAAAAAACGGTTATTTAGCATCATAGTTTTTCTTTTGATTGTTTTTTATATATACCAGATCTAGCTATAAACTGGCTCACCTCACACTTTGGAATATTGTCACCTATCAGAAAATATGTACAGCTCATCCCAACTTCATTTGCTTATAAATACTTTTCAGTTAGGCCTAAGAAATAAATGTTACCTCTGACATATTCACTGGAAAAAACCTTTTACAGGTATAATAATGTAGGCTGTTTGTGTATTGCATACAGTTTAAAAGTTGATTTGATCCAAAATCTGCAAAAGTTTTGCTAGCCTTTTTTTGTTTTTGCATCTGTATTATAATGTGATGAAACAGTAATCTTACCAATATTTTTCCCTACTAATGTTTTTTAAAAAGCGCATGTCTTTTAATATTTGTAAACAAGGTTATCATGCTTTGTCTGTCCTTTGCTTTTTATATAGAAAATGTAGAATCCATTCCATAGGCTGATTTTGTGAAACACAGCTCTGTTCTCTTGCCTTAGTATATTAAGGCTTGACTTTAAATGCCCACACAGACTGCTGTGCTCTACCATATGGTTTATCGTTAGTAGAGCATTACTAGAAATAGAATGACCCCCTCAGAGACTATGGAAGTGAGTAGGAATTGGAATGCCCTTTCCCAGAATGCATGCTCCCCTGACCTTCCATCATCACGCCAGTTCACAGAACCTGTCTTACTGCTGATGGTAGTTCTTTCTCCTGTTGCCTTTGTTCTCCATTATTTCAACACCTTTGGAATCTATTGCTTCCTTTCCCTGTGGTTCCATCTCTGCTTTTGTTCTTTCTTTACCCCTCTACTGTTTGTCATTTGCTTTCTTCTCAGTTAAAAACTCTTTGTTGTTGTTGTTGTTTTTGTTTGTGTGTTTTTTCTTGTTCTCCTATACTATTTACTTTTGATTGTTTTCATGGTATGGCTTGCTTACAGCCATTGCCTTCCATGAGAATACCTCTAGTTTAAGAAATCAGCTGACCAAATTGATATAGTCTAGCAGCTTTTATTTTTATTAATGTGAGAGCTCTGTAGACTTTGTATATCTTTAATTTCTGGGTCCAGTCTAATCACTGGATTAAATGGGGCCATATTACTTTTGATTCCCTCCCCAGATTGTGTTTTCTGCCAGATTTTGGAATTACTGCTTCATTCTGCTGACAAGAATAATATAGAAAAATCTTAAGACATTTATTTAGGAGGAACTCAGATTCTGAGTCATCATGTTACCAGTTTTTAAACCTTTTCCTTTATTGTTTTTTACTCATTGCCAGTACACATAGACAGACATGCAAAGACACTAGGGTTAAAAAATCATGATATACTCAGAACATTTAGATTGTGACAGTAGGAAAAAATGAGAATATATTTAAATGGTTAAATATATCTTTGCTCAGGTAAGTGTGAGGCAGTACAGAAAAGTGGTTAATAGGATAGACTCTGTAGTCACCCTGTCGTGGTTTGAATCTTGGCTCTAGCACTTACTAGTTCTTTGACTTTGAGGAAGTTATTAAATATCTTTGTGCCAAGAATTGTAGATTTTTACTGCTGATACTAATTAGCATCTTTTGTTTCTGTTGCCATTACAGGTTGGGTGTAATTTCTGTGTTTATAAAATTGGGGTTTTAATAGTACATGCTTTATAAGGTATTTGTGATTATCAAATGAGTGAATATTGATATTATACTAGAAAAGAACTCACCTTGTGATTGGTAGCTATTACTGTTATTACTGTGACTTCTTTATTTAATATTTGACCTGCTCCTGCCTTTAAAATTTTCCTTTTTATCATGAAAATCCTATTTTGTGCATTCTAAGTTGAAGAATGTCATCCTTCTTGAAAGCAATGTCAAACTCTTGGTTACAAACCCAGAATATGAGTTAAAATGAAGTCTTTAAAAAAGGAGGACTAATGTGTTTATGCTGAAATATTTTATGAAACTTGGAAACAAAAAAGAGCTCAGCAAAGAAGAATGGGCAAACCTGGGGAGTGTTAGCTTAACTCCAAACATTTGAATGCCTTAAGGAAAGGGGTTTGGCCAGTTCTGGGGTAAACTGAGACTGTTTGCAAGGTTATATTAAATCACTTTTAGTATAAGTGAACTTTCTAATCAAATGTACTTTACTGGTAAAAATAAGTAGAGTTTTTCATTTTAAAAACTTGTTTAATGCTAGTCAATCAGGAAAGAATCTGTAGTGTGCCAGTTATTTGTTTTACAAATTAATATTTTTCTTATTCTAAGAATTTCATAAGGTATCTATCTGGGATTTGTAAATCTAATAAAATTACAGCAATATATACTTACTATAGTAATAATACTGAATGCAAACTGATTCATGTGGAGTAGAGGTGGAGGGCAGGGAGAAAAATCCAGACTACACTTGTTAGTAAACGAAATGATGAAAAATACTCGTTTGAGTACTCAATGTTTTGTTCCTTTAAAACATAAAAATAGCTAGTGCCCCATGCCACTTACTTTTTAATTAAAATAAGAACAATAATTTGTAAATTTTTAAAATAATATTTTATTTTCCCTAGAATATTCACAGGATCTACAAGGCTAGATGGTAATGCTATTGGTAAGTCTGCGCATTTATTCTACTTCTAAACTCACTTTGGGCTAAAATAACTTTACCATTGAGCTAAAAAAATATAAATATATTTGTATTACAGTGGATTTTGTCCGTTGGCTTTGTGCTGTTTCTATGGATGAATTACTTTCCACAACACACCCAAGAATGTTTAGTCTACAAAAAATAGTAGAAATATCATATTACAACATGGGAAGAATAAGACTGCAGTGGTCTCGAATTTGGGAAGTTATTGGAGATCATTTTAATAAGGTATTTGAATAACTGTGGTATTCGTTTACATTTGTAGTATATTTTTTGTTTAGAATTTCCTTGTAATCGAATTGAGCCTTTTTTCCTTCCAAACAATTATTTACTGCTTTATAGTAATTAATTTTAGAAAGTCTTGTGAATGGTGTTTTTCTTTTTAGAAATGATTGTTCTGGGTTTTAAGAATTTGATTTAAAAGCCTGTTTTTGAGAAATACTGTAGCATATTTAATACTTCATTGAAAATCTTAGGATTTATCTGTCTATGCTATTGTATACTTTTTCTAAGACAAAAAATAAAGAATTGTAGATTTTTACTGCTGATACTAATTAGCATCTTTTATTTCTGTCGCCGTTACAGGTTGGGTGTAATCCTAATGAAGATGTAGCGATTTTTGCAGTAGACTCCTTGAGGCAGTTGTCAATGAAATTCTTAGAGAAAGGGGAACTTGCTAATTTCAGATTCCAGAAGGATTTCTTAAGACCTTTTGAACATATAATGAAACGGAACAGGTACTATATTTGTTGAATTGCTTAATAGTAGGAAAATCTTGTTGTTTTCCACAGCAGGGAGAAAAACAGAAGAAAGGCAGAAGAAACTGTTGAGTTCCATCTGTTTGCATATCCAAGCAATTTTATTATTAATATTTTTAGGTCTCCAACAATTCGAGATATGGTTGTACGGTGTATAGCACAGATGGTTAATTCTCAAGCTGCTAACATTCGATCTGGATGGAAGAACATTTTCTCTGTATTTCATCTAGCTGCGTCTGATCAAGATGAAAGCATAGTGGAACTTGCATTCCAAACAACAGGGCATATTGTCAGTGAGTATTCTCTTAGTTATGTTCACATAAAAAGAAAAAAAAAAAAACCTTAATGTGTTCAGAAGATGCTTCAAGTAAAAATAAGATTATGGCCTTTAAGTTTACCAGGTTTTGACTACAGAACCAGAGAATAAAGTTTATTATTATTATAGTTAACATTAATTGAGTATTTACCGCATCGCAAATACTGTATGTACTTTTCTGGTAATTTCCTTTATCTTCACAATTAAGCATCTTTATTATCTCTTTTTTCAAAATAGATTAGGAAACTCAGCCCCAGAGAGGTTAAGCAATTTATGTAAGGTCACAGAATTAGTGATAGAGCTGGTCTTCAGACCCATGGAGTACTAAAGCAAAGCCTTTATTTTTGACCAGTATGTTGCACAGCCTTCTTCACGGTGTCCCCTTAACTTTAAGGGGGACTGACTGAAACACTAAGGTTATAAGCCTATATGACAGTGATGACCATCAACATCAAGAATCATGGCATCATCATAGCTATAATTTATTGCATGTTTGTTTAAGTATTATGCGAAGCACTTCACTTACATTATTTTGTGTAGTGCTTACAGCTGTCCTGTGTATATTATGATTATTTCCATTTGATAGATCAAGAAACCGAGATACAGAGAGGTTAAGTAATTTTGTATATTCATTCAACCAAAGTTAAATTGGTACCTACTGGGTACCAGTCACTGTTGTAGGTGCTGTACTTATAGTGTAAACAAAACAGACAAGTTTTGATATTCTCACCACTCAGGGCAGTCAGGTAAGTGGTAAAGACAGACTTGAACTTCATACCTATTGGAGGTCAGAGCCTTTAACAACCTTTAAGGAAGTGCATTACATCTAGAGGTTGGTGTATTTTTGGTACAGCTAAGAATAATTGAAAAATGATAGTAATATTGATATATTTTTCTCTATTTCAGCCCTTGTGTTTGAAAAACACTTTCCAGCGACCATTGATTCTTTCCAGGATGCAGTGAAGTGTTTGTCTGAATTTGCGTGCAATGCAGCTTTCCCAGACACAAGTATGGAAGCAATTCGACTTATTCGCCATTGTGCAAAATATGTGTCTGATAGACCTCAGGTATAGCGTCATTTAGTAAACAAAATTTTGCAGAATATTTCTTTCCAGTCTTAATCTAAGTTTGTTTGGAAATTGAGGATATATGAAGCAAATAATCTGAGCAGCCTGATTCCAAGTTAGGATGGTTAGTGATAATAACTAACCATTATTGAAAGTGTCAGGTATTTTTCTGAGTGTTTTCCATTAACTTATTAACTTTTTAAATCTTCTAACAAATTTACGTGATAGATGATGTTATAACCCTGTACAGATAAAGAAACTGAGGCATAGAGATGTTTAAAGATGTGCCCATAGTTTCAGGGCTAGTAGAGATAGGGTTTGAGCCCCCAGCCTGTGTTTCTAACCAGTCCCTACAGTGCTTCTTATCTGTCGGTGCTGTGTAATACTGAAGCTGACTGACTATAGGCTTAAGCTCTGAAGTAAAAGGTTGAATTGAAAATCTAGCCGCCATATTTAACTTGCATATTTGAATCAGTCTTTGCAACTATCATAAGAGAAAGTGATGTATCATAGATTTGGTAGTAAGATTTTATTCCAAGCTGGGCACGGTGGCTCACGCCTGTAATCCCAGCACTTTGGGAAGCTGAGGTGGGCAGATCACAAGGTCAAGAGATCAAGACCATGTTGGCCAACATGGTGAAACCCGGCTCTACTAAAAATGTAAAAATTATCTAGGCATGGTGGCGTGTGCCTGTAGTCCCAGCTACTTGGGAGGCTGAGGCAGGAGAATTGCTTGAACCCGGGAGGTGGAGGTTGCAGTGAGCTGGGATTGTGCTGCTCTCCTCCAGCCTGGCAACAGAGTGAGACTCTGTCTCAAAAAAATAAAAAATTAAAAAAAAAAAAAGATTTTATTCCATACTGACATGGACCTATCAGGTGCTTGGTACTTTTTAGATACGTCAACTCATTTTACCTTCATACTTCCCCAGTGTGGTTAATGTGGCTGTGTGGTATCATAACCATTTGAGTGACAAAAATGGAAACCTGAATTAACCTGGCTAATAATGCAGAAAGCTGGTGACAGTTGAAGGTGAAGCTAACTTTTGGATTCTAGTCCAGAGCTCTTTGTAGGCGTTATATTTTGCCAGCTTCAGTGGCACATATACTAAAATTGTAGGCAGTTATAGTGTCTATTTTATATAATTATTGTCTATTAAATTGCTCACTGGTGATTTGTAAAACATTTCAGTTATTTTTTGAGAAGCATATGCTGAATATATAGGTGTTATGTTTTGCCTTACCCTACCTTTTTTCTTGAAGGCTTTCAAGGAATACACAAGCGATGATATGAATGTGGCACCTGAAGACAGGGTGTGGGTGAGAGGATGGTTCCCAATTCTCTTTGAGTTATCCTGTATCATCAATAGATGCAAATTAGATGTAAGAACCAGGTAACAATCTATATTTGTAATTAAAATATTGGATTTATTTTGACTTTAATCAAGTTAGCTCTTGTTTATAAATACAATTTCACAGTTAAAGATCATAAAATCAAGTGTTTTGTCAAATTCATTAATATTAGATAGGTATATTTTTAAATATTTTAAAATGTTAAATAGTGCAAAATAAAAGTGGAAATACTACATTATTTTTAAAATTTTTGATTATAGCCTCCCTTTGATTTTAGCGTGTAAGTTAATGCTTTAAACATTCCATTTTTTCATATATTTGTTTCCAGTCATAAATTGAAGTTAGTGGCAAAATTTATTTCCTGATGAATGAGAGAAGAATTTTTAAATGCACATCCTTGGGTGATTTTAGGTAAAGAACCATTTCTTTTTGAAACCTGGTCAGTAACATAGTTTGGAATAATACAGAGCTATTCAAATAGAAATCTTTAAAAAGTATATTGCCAATAAAAGATGAATATGAACATTTAGTCAGTCTGTAAAGGAACTACGTCGATGTTATGTAACTGGCCAAGTGCTCAATCAATATACTGTTCTTAGGTCACAGCTCACATGACTCCTATAGTAGTATTTTGTACCCTTTACTTTGCCACACTAAAATGCTCAACTTGTGTGTTCTAATATCTGTCAACATTTAAGCCCTCCGTGGTTCAATGTTATGGTAAACAACATCTTTTAGGAATCTTTCCTTGTTGTTAGGAAGAATCTTCTGTTACTTGGATGTGTAACTTTTTCAAATTTTTTGAAATTCTAAAAGTAGTACAGAATGAGTCTCTTCTTTCTTACCTTATGCCAGAACCACACCTGTACGCCACCAAGGTTAAATTTGACTTATATCCCAAGAAATTTTTCATTTTTATAGCATTATTTGTTACAACAGAAATTCTTATGAAATAGATAATTCAAAATAGGACTTAAACCTTAGGGATTTGTCATAAAATTTAGTAGTTATGAGAGCACTATAGAACATTTTATTTTATCTTTAGACATGGTGGATCATTTATCAGTGGACCTATTAGGAATTTGTTAAAATTCAAGATAGCACCATTTCAATTGTCCAGCTACCTCAGTGGAGTGGCTACAGGTCATGAAAACTCAGCACCCTCTCCCCTCACTCTTATTTATTTGTAGAAGTCTGTTTGATGCAGGATCCACTTGCTTTCTTAGCCTGCTCTTGCTTGGCACTGTGGTACCTTGTTTCTCACCATATTCCACGTTCAGATTATGGGTAGATTCTAATTGTTAAAAAAGATGTGTGTTGTCTAGTTAGTAAAGGAGATGGAAAAGATAAGTAAACTTTGTCCAGTGATGGCCTTTGATTTTCCTGCCTCATCCCAGGATTTGTATGAGCTGCTATTTAGCTTACATTTTAAAATGCAGGCCAGATGCAGTGGCTCACACCTGTAATCCCAGCACTTTGGGAGGTCGAGGTGGGAGGATAGTTTGAAACCAGCCTGGGCAACATAGTGAGACCCCATCTCTTTGAACAAAAAGTTAACTGGACATGGTGGACATGCCTGTAGCTCCTGCTGCTCATGAGGCTGAGGCAGGATTGCCTGAACACAGAAGGTTGGGGCTATAGTGAGCACTGATCACACCACTGTACTCCATCCTAGGCATATTTTATGACAAATCCCTAATGCTTAGTTGAGACTCTAGGTCTTTAAAAACAACAACAAAAAAGTGCAGCACTATAATTTGTATAACACTGTGGTTAGAAAGAACTTCTTGTGTGCATTCTCATTTGATTCTTCCAAAATTCTCTAGATTTAGGGATAAATAATTAACATAAATTAGTCTCATATATAGTCAGGCATCATTTAATGACAGGATATGTTCTGTACAACACGTTACTAGGCAATTTCAGCATTGTGTGAACATCATATCTAGATGGCATAGCCTATTGCTCCATGGGTACAACCTGCACAGCATATTACTGTACTGAATACTATAGGCAGCTGTTAACACAATGATGTTTGTGTATCTAAACAGGCTGGGTGCAGTGGCTCACGCCTATGATCCCAGCATTTTGGGAGGCTGAGGTGGGCTGATTACCTGATTTCAGGAGTTCAGGACCAGCCTGGCCAACATAGTAAAATCCCCTCTCTGCTAAAAATGCAAAAATTTGGCCAGGCACAGTGGCTCATGCCTGTAATCTCAGCACTTTGTGAGGCCGAGGCGGGCGGATCATCTGAGGTCAGGAGTTCAAGACCAGCCTGGACAACATGGTGAAACCCCTTCTCTACTAAAAATAAAAAAAAGTAGCGGGGTGTGGGCACTTGTAATCGCAGCTACTCAGGAGGCTGAGCCAGGGGAATCGCTTAAACCCAAGAGGCGGAGGTTGCAGTTAGCCGAGAGTGCCACTTCATTCCAGCCCAGGCAACAGAGTGAGACTCTGTCTCAAAATAAAAATATAAAAATTAGCCAGGTGTGGTGGCGCACACCTGTAATACCAGTCACTTGGGAAGGTGAGGCATGAGAATTGCTTGAACCTAGGAGGCAGAAGTTGCAGTAAGTCGAGATGGCACCACTGCACTCCAGCCAGGGTGACAGTATGAGACTCTGTCTCAAAAAAAAAATATATATATATATATATATACATATATATATTTATAAGCATAGAAAAGGTACAATAAAAACATGGTATAGAAGATAAAACCTGTATGGGGCACTTACCATGAATGGAACTTGCAGGACTGGAAACTGTTTTGGGTGAGTCAGTGAGTGAATGTGAAGGAGGTCTAGGACATTACTATGCACTACTGTAGACTCTATGAACACTGTAAACTTAGGGTACTCTAAATTCATAAAAAAATACTTTTCTTTCTTTGATAAATTAACCATAGCTTACTGTAACTTTTTCCTTTATAATTTTTAAGATTTAAAAAAACTTTTTGACTCTTATATTAACACTTAAAACACATTGTACAGCTGTACAAAAATATTTTCTTTATATCCTTATTCTATAAGCTTGTTTCTATTTTTATTTTTATTTTTTACTTTTTAGACTTTTTTGTTAAAAACTAAGACATAGACACACACATTAAACTAGGCCTACACAGGGTCAGGATCATCAATGTCTCTGTTGTCCACCTCCACATCTTACCCCACTGGAAGGGCCTAAGGGGAAGTAACACACATGGAGCTCTCATCTCCTATGATAACAATGCCTTCTTCCAGAATGTCTACTGAAGGACCTGTCTGAGGCTGTTTTCCAGTTAACTTTTTAAAAATTTATAAGTACAAGGAGTACACTTGCATTTAATGATAAGAAGTACAGTATAGTAAGTACATTTGTCATTAACATAATTGTTTATCATTATATGACTGGAACTACGGTAGGTTTGTTTACACCAGTATCACCACAAATGTGAGTAAATTGTTGCCCTATGATCTAATGAAAGCTGCAACTACAATGTCATAAGACAATTGGAACTGCTTTATTATAATCTTAGGGGACCACTGTCTTATATGCAGTTCGTTGTTGACTGAAATGTCCCATGTGGCACATGACTTTTTTTTTTCCCTACACAAGCTACTTAAGCATTGCTTTAGAAAAAAAAAGACTTTCTACAGTAAAAATCTTTGAAAACAATTGATCTCTGTGTTTACTTTGGGCCCTGGACAAAACAAGATTGCCCATATCCACTTACCCTCGGCCATGAGAGGCAGCATCCAGTTACTTGGAGTGAGAGGAAATAGATACTGAGCTCAGCAGATGGAGGACAAGGGAGCCATGTTCCGTTGCAAGGAGGGAACTATGAGTTTAGCATCCAGTGGTGGAAACTCTGACAGGCAGCTCCCGTGGAAGACTTTATTTCCCAGGATTTTCATTACTACGGTTTCTTTACCACTGCTAGTATTACACATTAGATACATTAGGGATCAAATAGACCAGTGTGAACTTGCTGTAGGCCTGAAGTATTGTAATGTTATTTTACACGTTCATTTAATTGAAAAATTGTTGAGAACCTGCTATGTACGAGGCATGTACTAAGTTTGGGGGTAGCATGGCAGCAAATGAGTTCAGCTCTGTTCCAGTCCTTATGGGAGCCTTTCAAAGAAAATTTTGTTCTGTTTTACTATCAAACTTTGAGAAATATAAGCTATTTCTAAATTGGAGGATGCCTGTATTTTCCCAGAAAAAGCAATGGAGAAAAGATTAAAGTTTCTAATGGTTATAAAAAGGTATTTCAAGAAACAGTAAGGAATGAAGAAGGCAGTTTTGAGAAAAGATTAAAGTTTCTAATGGTTATAAAAAGGTATTATTTCAAGAAACAGTAAGGAATGAAGAAGGCAGTTTTGAGTTTCAGTTTTAGCACTTACTCAAAAACTGGTCAGTATTATACTAAGCGATTTATTCAGCAAATGTTTATTGCTTCCCTCCCAGGCAGCAAGAAATGAAACACAGCACCCTCCCCCCATGGAGCTTATACCTTAGTGGATTCATTTTATAAATCCTTTTGTTTGGGGGTGTTGCATGAATAAGGCTTCTAGTATTGAATAAAAAGCCCCATAGTTCTTTGAAAAAGATTTTCCAAAATCTTAACTTTTGTTTTGTTCTTAGACTGCTATATATGCATTTTCTTTTTTGGCTATAGTGCCACAAAATTAATGTTCACTCAAATAATTACCTTTTTCAATTTGTAATTCCATTTACAGTTTTTTTTGTATATATACTTTAAGTTCTGGGGTCCATGTGCAGAATGTGCGGGTTTGTTACATAGGTATGCACATGCCATGGTGGTTTGCTGCAGCCATCACCCCATCACCTACATTAGGTATTTCTCCTAATCCTATCCCTCCTCTATCCCCCCACACCCTGCTCTCCCTCCTTTAGGCCCCTCCCCTGAAAGGTCCCATTGTGTGATGTTTCCCTCCCTGTGTCCATGTGTTCTCATTGTTCAACACCTAATTATGAGTGAGAATATGCAGTGTTTGGTTTTCTGTTCTTGTGTCAGTTTGCTGAGAATGATGGTTTCCAGCTTTTTCCACGTCCCTGCAAAGGACATGAACTCTTCCTTTTAAAAAAAGGCTGTATACTATTCTATGGTGTATATGTGCCACGTTTTCTTTATCCAGTGTATCATTGATGGGCATTTGGGTTTGTTCCAAGTCTTTGCTGTTCTGAACAGTGCCACAATAAACATACATATGTCTTTATAATAGAATGATTTATAATCCTTTGGGTATATACCCAGTAATGGGGTTGCTAGATCAAATGGTATTTCTAGTTCTAGATGCTTGAGAATTGCCACGCTGTCTTCCACAATGGTTGAACTAATTTGCACTCCCATCAACAGTGTAAAAGCGTTTTCTATTTCTCCGCATCCTCTCCAGCATCTATTGTCTACTGATTTTTTAATGATCGCCATTCTAACTGGCATGAGATGGTATCTCAGTGTGGTTTTGATTTGCATTTCTCTAATGACCAGTGATGATGAGCTTTTTTTCATATGTTTGTTGGCTGCATAAATGTTTTCTTTTGAGAAGTGTCTGTTCATATCTTTCTTCCACTTTTTGATGGGATTGTTTTTTTCTTGTAAATTTGTTTAACTTCTTCATAGATTCTGGATATTAGCCCTTTGTCAGATGGGTAGATTGCTAAAATTACTTCCCATTCTGTTGGTTGTCCGTTCACTCTAATGATAGTTTCTTTTGCTAGGCAGAAGCTCTTTAGTTTAATTAGATCCCATTTGTCTATTTTGGCTTTTGTTGCCATTGCTTTTGGTGTTTTAGTCATGAAATCCTTGCCCATGCCTATGTCCTGAATGGTATTGCGTAGGTTTTCTTCTAGGGTTTTTATGGTGTTAGGTCTTATGTTTATATCTTTAATCTATCTGGAGTTAATTTTTGTAAAAGATGTAAGGAAGGGATCCAGTTTCAACTTTCTGCATATGGCTAGCCAGTTTTCCCAACACTATTTATTAAATAGGGAATCCTTTCCCCATTGTTTGTTTTTGTCAGGTTTGTCAGAGATCAGATGGTGTTGTAGGTGTGTGGCATTGTTTCTGAGGCCTCTGTTCTGTTCCATTGATCTGTATCTCTATTTTGGTACCAGCACCATACTGTTTTGATTGATTACTGTAGTCTTGTAGTATAGTTTGAAGTCAGGTAGCGTGATTCCTCCAGCTTTGTTTTTTTGTGTTTTGTTTTTTGTTTTTGCTTAGGATTGTCTTGGCCTGTGTGGGCTCTTTTTTGGTTCCATATGAAATTTAAGGTATTTTTTTCCAATTCTGTGAAGAAAGTCATTGGTAGCTTGATGGGAATAGCATTGAATCTATAAATTACTTTGGTCAGTATGGCCATTTTCACAATACTGATTTTTCCTGACCATGAGCATGGAATCTTTTTCCATTTGTTTATGTCCTCTCTTATTTCCTTGAGCAATGGTTTGTAATTCTCCTTGAAGAGGTCCTTCACATCCCTTGTTAGTTGTATTCCTAGATATTTTAATCTCTTTGTAGCAATTGTGAATGGGAGTTCACTTATGATTTGGCTCTCTGTTATTGGTGTATAGGAATGCTTGTGATTTTTGCACATTGATTTTGTATCCTGAGACTTTGCTGAAGTTGCTTATCAGCTTAAGGAAATTTTGGGCTGAGACGATGGGGTCTTGTAAATATACAATCATGTCGTCTGCAAATAGAGACAATTTGACTTCCTCTTTTCCTAATTAAATACCCTTTATCTCTTTTTCTTGCCTGATTGTCCTGGCCAGAACTTCCAATACTACGTTGAATAGGAGTGGTGAGAGAGGGCATCCTTGTGCCGATTTTCAAACGGAATGCTTCTAGTTTTTGCCCATTCAGTATGATATGGCTGTGGGTTTGTCATAAATAGCTCTTATTTTGAGATACATTCCATCGATACCTAGTTTATTGAGAGTTTTTAGCATAAAGGGCTGTTAAATTTTGTTGAAGACCTTTTCTTCATCTACTGAGATAACCATGTGGTTTTTGTCTTTGGTTCTGTTTATGTAATGGATTACGTTTATAGATTTGCATATATTGAACCAGCCTTGCATCCCAGGGATAAAACTGACTTGATCTTGATGGATAAGCTTTTTTTCTGTGCTGTTGGATTCGGTTGTCAGTATTTTATTGAGGATTTTTGAATCAGTGTTTTTCATGGATATTGACTTTGAAATTTTCTTTTTTAGTTGTATCTCTGCCAGGTTTTGGTATTAGGATGATAGTGGTCTCATAAAATGAGTTAGGGAGGATTCGCTCTTTTTGTATTGTTTGGAATTGTTTCAGAAGGAATGGTACCAGCTCCTCTTTGTACCTCTGGTAGAATTCGACTGTGAACCTGTCTGGTCCTGGACTTTTTTTGGTTGGTAGGCTATTAATTGCTGCCTCAATTTCAGACCTTGTTATTGGTCTATTCAGGCATTTGACTTCTTCCAGTTTAGTCTTGGGAGTAGTGTCCAGGAATTTATCTATTTCTTCTAGATTTACTGGTTTATTTGCACAGAGGTGTTTATAGTATTCTCTGATAGTAGTTTGTGTCTGTGGGATCAGTAGTGATATCCCCTTTATCAATTTTTATTGCATCTATTTGATTCTTCTCTCCTTTATTAGTCTGGCTAGCGGTCTATCTATTTTGTTGATCTTTTCGAAAAACCAGCTCCTGGAATCATTGAAATTTTTTTTTTTTTTTTGAAAGAAAGGAAAAGAGAGGAAAGAAAGTGAGAGTGAAAGAAAGAAAAAAAAGAATGTAAGAGAGAAAGAAAGAGGAAGAGAAAGCAGAGAGAGAACAGTATTCTTGTTCTATTGCCCAGGCTAGAATGCAGTCTAAAAATGGGTATTAAAAACCTCTTTTATGCCAATAATTGTGCTTAACAATGGAGACAGGAAGGAATAAGGGATGAAAGTAACAAGCAAGCAGCCAACCAGTGTTTTACTTAAACCTGTGAGATGCTATGCAATTGCTGAGGAGTGATTTACTTCCAATTATGTGGTGACTTTTAAAATAGGTGTAATGCAATACTGAGAAAAATGTATGTTTTGTGGATTTGGGGTGGAGAGTTCTGTAAATATTTGTTAAGTTTACTTGTTCCAGGTCTGAGTTCAAGTCCTGGATATCCTTGTTAATTTTCTATCTCGTTGATCTGTCTAATATTGATAGTGTAATGTTAAATTCTTCCACTATTATTGTGTGGGCATCTAAGTCTCTTTGTAAATCATTAAGAACCTGCCTTATGTATCTGGGTGTTCCTGTATTGGGTGTGTATATATTTAGGATCGTTAGCTCTTCTTGTTGCATTGATCCTTTCACCACCATGTAATGTCCCTCTTTGTTTCTTATGGTCTTTGTTGCTTTA